>CM033475.1:135037289-135067566 GCA_019447015.1 Hymenochirus boettgeri
TTTGGGTGTGATTGATGTTTGTGTTGTTCTTTTTGGTGGATTGTTTTTGTGGGTGTGTTTTTTGTTGTTGGTTTGGTATTTTGTATTTATTGTTTGTGTTTAAATAAAATGTTCCAATGTCCAGATACAGTGACCTGTTAATATAAAATGTCCCAATGTCCAGTACACGGTGACCTGTAAATATAAAAAGTTCCAAGTCCAGTACACGGTGACCTGTAAATATAAAATGCCCCAATGTCCAGTATACGGTGACCTGTAAATATAAAATGTTCCAATGTCCAGTACATACGGTGACCTGTAAATATAAAATGTCCCAATGTTCCAGTATACGGTGACCTGTAAATATAAAATGTTCCAATGTCCAGTACACGGTGACCTGTAATATAAAATGTCCAAGGTCCAGTATACGGTGACCTGTAAATATAAAATGTTCCAATGTCCAGTACACGGTGACCGTAAATTAAAATGTCCAAATGTCCAGTATACGGTGACCGTAAATATAAAATGTTCCAATGTCAGTACACAGGACCTAAATATAAAATGTCCCAATGTCCAGTTAGGTGACCTGTAAATATAAAAATGTTCCAATGTCAGTACACAGTGACCTGTAATATAAAATGTCCCAATGTCCAGTTAACGGTGACCTGTAAATATAAATGTCCCCAATGTACAGTAACCTGTAAATATACAATGTCCCAATGTCCAGACACGGTGACTTGAAATATAAAATGTCCCAATGTCCAGTACACAGTGACCTGTAAATATAAAATGTCCCCAATGTCCAGTATACAGTGACTGTAAATATAAATGTTCCAATGTCCATACACAGTGACCTGTAATATAAATGTCCCAATGTCCAGTATACAGTGACCTGTAAATATAAAATGTTCCAATGTCTAGTACACAGTGACCTGTAAATATAAAATGTCCCAATGTCCAGTACACAGTGACCTGTAAATATAAAATGTCCCCAATGTCCAGTACACAGTAACCTGTAAATATACAAATGTCCCAATGTCCAGTACACAGTGACCTGTAAATATAAAATGTCCCCAATGTCCAGTACATGGTGACCTGTAAATGACCTGTAAATATAAAATGTCCCAATGTCCAGTACACGGTAACCTGTAAATATAAAATGTCCCAATGTCCAGTATACGGTGACTGTAATATAAAATGTTCCAATGTCCAGTACACGGTGACCTGTAATATAAATGTTCCAATGTCCAGTATACGGTGACCTAAGACTGTAAATATAAAATGTTCCCAATGTCCAGTACACGTGACCTGTAAATATAAAATGTTCCAATGTCCAGTAACAGTGAACTGTTAAATTAAATGTCCCAATGTCCAGTACACGTGACCTGCAAATATAAAGGTTCCCAATGCCAGTACACAGTGACCTGTAAATATAAAATGTCCAATGTCTAGTACACAGTGACCTGTAAATATAAAAATGTACCAATGGCCAGATACAGTGACCTGTAAATATAAATGTCCCAATGTCCAGTCACAGTGACCTGTAAATATAAATGTCCCAATGTCCAGTACAGTGACCTGTAAAATAAATGTCCAATGTCAGTACACAGTGACCTGTAATATAAAATGGCCCAATGTCCAGTATACAGTGACCTGTAAATATAAATGTCCAAGTCCAGTACCAGTGGACCTGTAAATATAAATGTCTACCAATGTCCGTATACAGTGACTGTAATATAAATGTTCCAATGTCCAGTACACGTGACCTTATTAAAATGCCCCATGTCCAGTACACAGTGACCTGTAAATAAAAATGCTCCCAATGTCCAGTACACAGTGACTGTAAATAAAATTCCCCAATGGCCAGACATACTGAATCCAAGTCAGTACAGTGACCTTTAATATAAATGCCCAATGTCCAGTACCAGTGACCTGTAATATAAAAATGTTTCCAAGTCCAGTACACGGTGACCTGTAAATATAAAATGCCCAATGTCCAGTCACGGTGACCTGTAAATATAAAATGTTCCAATGTCCAGTACACGGTGACCTGTAAATATAAATGTCCAAGTCCAGTATACGGTGACCTGTAAATATAAAATGTTCCAATGTCCAGTAACGGTGACCGTAAATAAAATGTCCCAATGTCCGTATACGGGACCTGTAAATAAAAATGTTCCAATGTCCAGTACACGGTGACCTGTAAATATAAAAGTCCAAATGCCCAGTGTAACGGTGACCTGTAAATATAAAATGTTCCAATGTCCAGTACAGTGACCTGTAAATATAAATGTCCCAATGTTCAGTAGCGGCTGACCGTAAATATAAAATGTTCAATGTCCCGTCTCACAGGGACCTGTAAAATAAAATATCCCAATGTCCAGTATACGGTGACCTGTAAATATAATATGTCCCAATGTACAGTAAACCTGTAATAAAATGTCCCAATGTCCAGTACACGGTGACCTGTAAATAAAATGTCCCCAAGTCCAGTACACAGACCTGTAAAATAAAAGGTCCACAGTGTTCAGTATGCCAGTACACAGTGACCTGTAAATATAAAATGTCCCCAATGTCCAGTATACGGTGACCTGTAAATATAAAATGTCCCCAATGTCCAGTATACAGTAACCTGTAAATATACAATGTCCCAATGTCCAGTACACAGTGACCTGTAAATATAAAATGTCCCCAATGTCCAGTACATGGTGACCTGTAAATGACCTGTAAATATAAAATGTCCCAATGTCCAGTACACGGTAACCTGTAAATATAAAATGTCCCAATGTCCAGTATACGGTGACCTGTAAATATAAAATGTTCCAATGTCCAGTACACGGTAACCTGTAAATATAAAATGTCCCAATGTCCAGTATACGGTGACCTGTAAATATAAAATGTTCCAATGTCCAGTACACGGTGACCTGTAAATATAAAATGTCCCAATGTCCAGTATACGGTGACCTGTAAATATAAAATGTTCCAATGTCCAGTACACGGTGACCTGTAAATATAAAATGTCCCAATGTCCAGTATACGGTGACCTGTAAATATAAAATGTTCCAATGTCCAGTACACAGTGACCTGTAAATATAAAATGTCCCAATGTCCAGTATACGGTGACCTGTAAATATAAAATGTCCCCAATGTACAGTAACCTGTAAATATACAATGTCCCAATGTCCAGTACACGGTGACCTGTAAATATAAAATGTCCCCAATGTCCAGTACACAGTGACCTGTAAATATAAAATGTCCCAATGTCCAGTATACAGTGACCTGTAAATATAAAATGTTCCAATGTCCAGTACACAGTGACCTGTAAATATAAAATGTCCCAATGTCCAGTATACAGTGACCTGTAAATATAAAATGTTCCAATGTCTAGTACACAGTGACCTGTAAATATAAAATGTCCCAATGTCCAGTACACAGTGACCTGTAAATCCAAATGTCCAGGTAAATGGGACCTGGTAAACTGTAAATATAAAATGTTCACATGTCCAGTAACAGTGACCTGTTAATATAAAATGTCCCAATGTCCAGTACACGTGACCTGTAAAATAAAAAATGTCCAATGTCCAAGCAACACGGTGACCTGTAAATATAAAATGTCCCCAATGTCCAGTATATGGTGACCTGTAAATATAAAAGTTCCAATGTCCAGTACACAGTGACCTGTAAATATAAACATGTCCCACATGTCCAGTACATGTGACCTGCAAATGACTGTAAATAAAAATGTCCCAATGTCCAGTACACAGTGACCTGAAATAAAAATGTTCCATGTCCAGTATACAGTGACCTGTTAAATAAAATGTCCCAATGTCCAGTACACGGTGACCTGAAATATAAAATGTTCCAATGTCCAGTACACGGTGACCTGTAAATAAAATGCCCAATGTCCAGTATACGGTGACCTGTAATATAAAAATGTTCCAATGTCCAGTACAAGTGACCTGTAAATATAAAATGTCCACATGTCCAGTATACGGTGACCTGTAAATAAAATGTTCCAATGTCCAGTACACGGTGACCTGTAAATAAAAATGTCCAATGTCCAGTATACGGTGACCTGTAAATATAAAATGTTCCAATGTCCAGTACACGGTGACCTGTAAATAAAAATGTCCAAAGTCCAGTATACGGTGACCTGTAAATATAAAATGTTCCAATGTCCAGTACACAGTGACCTGTAAATATAAAATGTCCAATGTCCAGTATACGGGGACCTGTAAATATAAAATGTCCAATGTCCAGTACACAGTGACCTGTAAATATAAAATGTCCCAATGTCCAGTCTACGGTGACCTGTAAATATAAAATGTCCCCAATGTACAGTAACCTGTAAATATAACATGTCCCATGTCCAGTACACGTGACCTGTAAATATAAAATGTCCCCAATGTCCAGTACACAGTGACTGTAAATATAAAATGTCCAATGTCCAGTATACAGTGACCTGTAAATATAAAATGTTTCCAATGTCCAGTACACAGTGACCTGTAAATATAAAATGTCCCAATGTCCAGATACAGTGACCTGTAAATATAAATGTTCCAATGTAGTACACAGACCTGTAAAATAAATGTCCCAATGTCCAGTACACAGTCCTGATAATAAAATGTCCCCAATGTCCAGTACACAGTAACCTGTAAATATACAATGTCCCAATGTCCAGTACACAGTGACCTGTAAAATAAAATGTCCCCAATGTCCAGTACATGTGACCTGTAAATGACTTAATATAAAAGTCCCAATGTCCAGTATACGGTAACCTGTAAATAAAATGTCCCAATGTCCAGTATACGTGACCTGTAAATATAAAGTCTTCCAATGTCCAGTACACGGTGACCTGTAAATATAAAATGTCCCAATGTCCAGTATACGGACCTGTAAATGAACTGTAAATATAAAATGTCCCAATGTCAGTACACCAGGGACCTGTAAATAAAATGTCCCAATGTCCAGTATACAGTGACCTGTAATATAAATGTCAATGTCCAGTACACAGTGACCTGTAATATAAAATGTTCCCAATGTCCAGTACACAGTGACCTGTAAATATAAAATGTCCCAATGTCAGTACACAGTGACTGTAAATATAAAATGTCCCAATGTCAGATACAGTGACCTGTAAATATACAATGTCCCAATGTCCAGTACACAGTGACCTGTAAATATAAAATGTCCCAATGTCCAGTACACAGTGACTGTAAATATAAAATGTCCCAATGCTAGTACACGTGACCTGTAATATAAAATGTCCCAATGTCCAGTATACAGTGACCTGTAAATATAAATGTCCCAATGTCCGTACACAGTGACCTGTAAATATAAAATGTCAATGTCCGTATACAGTTGACCTGTAATATAAATGTCCCAATGTCCAGTACACGGTGACCTGTATATACAAATGCCAATGTCCAGTACACAGTGAACCTGTAAATATAAAATGTCCCAATGTCCAGTACAACAGGTGACCTGTAAATATAAAATGTCCCCAATGTCGTACAGTGACTTTAAAAAAGCCCATGTCCAGTACAGTGACCTTGTAATAATAAATGTCCCAATGTCAGTACCCAGTAACTGTAATTATAAAAAAGTTCCAATGTCCAGTACACGGTGAACCTGTAAATATAAAATGCCCCAATGTCCAGTAACGTGACCTGTAAAATAAAATTTCCAATGTCCAGTACACGGTGACCTGTAATATATAAAATGTCCCAATGCCAGTATACGGTGACCTGTAAATATAAAATGTTCCAATGTTCCAGTACACGTGACCTGTAAATATAAAATGTCCCAATGTCCGTATACGGTGACCTGTAATATAAAATGTTCCAATGTCCAGTACACGGTGACCTGTAAATATAAAATGTCCCAATGTCCAGTATACGGTGACCTGTAAATATAAAATGTTCCAATGTCCAGTACACAGTGACCTGTAAATATAAAATGTCCCAATGTCCGTATACGGTGACCTGTAAATATAAAATGTTCCAATGTCCGTACACAGTGACTGTAAATATAAAAATGTCCCAATGTCCAGTATACGGGTGACCTGTAAATATAATGTCCCCAATGTACAGTAAACCTGTAAATATACAATGTCCCAATGTCCAGTACACGTGACCTGTAAATATAAAAGTCCCAAGTTCCAGTAACAGTGACCTGTACAATGTAAAAAAGTCCCCAATGTCCAGTACAGTGACCTGTAAATATAAAATGTTCCAATGTCCAGTACCAGTGACCTGTAAATTAAAATGTCCCATGTCGATACAGTGACCTGTAAATATAAAATGTCCAATGTCAGTAACAGTGACTGTAAAATAAAATGTCCCAATGTCCAGTACACAGTGACCTGTAAATAAAAATGTCCCCATGTCAGTACACAGTAACTGTAATATTAAAATGTCCAATGTCCAGTACACAGTGACCTGTAAATATAAATGTCCCAAGTCCAGTACATGGTGACCTGTAAGCCTGTAAATATAAATGTCCCAATGTCCGTACACGGTAACCTGTAATATAAAATGTTCCAATGTCCAGTATACGGTGCCTGTAAATATAAAATGTTCCAATGTCCAGTACACGGTGACCTGTAAATATAAAATGTCCCAATGTCCAGTATACGGTGACCTGTAAAAGATTAAAAAAGTCCAAATGTCCAGTACACAGTGACCTGTAAATAAAAGTGTCCAATGTCCAGTACACAGTGACCTGTAAATATAAAATGTCCCAATGTCCAGTACACGTGACCTGTAAATATAAAAAGTCCCCAATGTCAGTAACACAGTGACCTGTAAATATAAAATGTTCCAAGCAGTAACGTGACCTGTAAATATAAATGTCCCCAATGTCCAGTATACAGTACCTGTAAATATAAATGTCCCAATGTCCAGTACACAGTGACCTGTAAATATTAAAATGTCCCAATGTCCAGTAAAGTGAATGAAATGACCTGTAAAAAATATAAAATGTCCCAATGTCCGTACACGTACCTGTAAATAAAATGCCCCAATGTCAGTATACGTGACCTGTAAATATAAAATGTCCAATGTCAGTACACGGTAACCTGTAAATATAAAATGCCCAATGTCAGTATACGGTGACTGTAATATAAAAGTGTCCAATGTCCAGTACACGTGACTGTAAATATAAAATGTCCCCAATGTCCAGTATACGGTGACCTGTAAATTAAAATGTTCCAATGTCCAACAGTGACCTGTAAATATAAAATGTCCAATGTCCAGTAACGTGACCTGTAAAATATAAAATGTCCCATGTCCAGTATACGGTGACCTGTAATATAAAATGCCAATGTCCAGTACACAGTGACCTGTAAATATAAAATGTCCCAATGTCCAGTACTGGTGACCTGTAAATATAAATGTCCCCAAGTGTCCAGTACACGGTACCTGAAATATAAATGTCCAATGTCCAGTACACGTGACCTGTAAATATAAAAAGTCCAACTGTCCAGTAACACGGTGACCTGTAAATATAAATGTCCAATGTCAGTACACAGTGACCTGTAAATATAAATGTCCCAATGTCCAGTATACAGTAACCTGTAATATAAATGTCCCAAGTCCAGTACACAGTGACCTGTAAATATAAAATGTCCCAATGTCCAGTACTGGTGACTGTAACGACTGTAAATATAAAATGTCCAATGTCCAGTACCGGTAACCTGTAAATAGTAAAATGTCCCAATGTCCAGTATACGGTGACCTGTAAATAAAAATGTTCCAATGTCCAGTAACGGTGACCGTAAATATAAAATGTCCCCATGTCCAGTATACGGGACCTGTAAATATAAAATGTTCCAATGTCCAGTAACAGTGACCTGTAATATAAAATGTTCCAATGTCCAGTACACAGTGACCTGTAAATATAAATGTCCCAATGTCCAGTATACGGTGACCTGTAAATATAAAATGTCCCCAATGTCCAGTACAAAGACCTGTAATAAAAATGTCCCAATGTCCAGATACGTGACCTGTAATATAAAATGTCACCAATGTCCAGTACACGGTACCTGAAAAATTACAATGGCTCAATGTCCAGTACACGGTGACCTGAAATATAAAAAGTCCCCAATGTCCAGTAACAGGTGACCTGTAAATATAAAATGCCCAATGTCCAGTACACAGTGACCTGTAAATATAAAATGTCCCATGTCCATACAGTGACTGTAAATAAAAATGTTCCCAATGTTCCAGTAACAGTGACCTGTAAATATAAAATGTCCCAAGTGCCAGTATACAAGTGACCTGTAAATATAAAATGTCCAATGTCCAGTACACGGTGACCTGAAATAAAAATGTCCCAATGTCCAGTACCGGTGACCTGTAAATATAAAATGTCCCATGTCCAGTACACGTGACCTGAAATATTAAATGTAAATCCCAAGTGCCGGATACAGTGACCTGTAAATATAAAAGTTCCAATGTCCAGTATACAGTGACCTGTAAATATAAAATGTTCCCAATGTCCAGGCAACAGTGACCTGTAAATAAAATGTCCCAATGTCCAGTACAAGTGACCTGTAAAATAAAAGGTCCCCAAGTCCAGTACACGTAACCTGTAATATACAAGTCCCAATGTCCAGTTCACAGTGACCTGTAAATATAAAATGTCCCCAATGTCAGTACATGGTGACTGTAAATGACCTGTAAATATAAAATGTCCAATGTCCAGTACCAGTGACTGTAAATATAAAATGTTTCCAATGTCCAGTATACAGTGGACCCGTAAATATAAAATGTCCCAATGTCCAGTACACGGTGACCTGAAAATAAATGTTCCAATGTCCAGTACACAGTGACCTGTAATATTAAAATGTTCCAATGTCCAGTACACAGTGACCTGTAAAATATAAAATGTCCCAATGTCCAGTCACATGACCTGTAAATATATAATGTCCCCAATGTCCAGTTAACAGTGACCTGTAAATATAAAATGTCCCCAATGTCCAGTACAGTGACCTGTAAAATTATCTAATGTCTAAATGTTCTGGTATACAGTGGGGAACTGTAACATCTAGAAATGTCCCAATGTCCAGTACACAGTGACCTGTAAATATAAAATGCCCCCAATGTCCAGTACACGGTGACCTGTATATACAAAGTGCCCCCAATGTCCAGTACACAGTGACCTGTAAATGCAAAATGCTCCCAATGTCCAGTACACAGTGACCTGTAAATATAAAATGCCCCAATGTCCAGTACCCAGTGACCTGTATATATAAAATGCCCCAATGTCCAGTACACAAATACCTTAAAATGTATAAAATGCCCAATGCCCAGTACACAGTGACCTGTAAATATAAAATGCCCCAAAGTCTAGTACAGTGACCAGAAAATATAAAATGCCCCAATCTCCAGTATACAGTAACCTGTATATATAAAATGCAGCAATGTCCAGTACACAATGACCTTAAAATATAAAATGCCCCAATGTTTAGTACACACTGACCTGTAAATTTAAATGCTCTCAATGAACAGTTCACACTGACCAATAATTTTGCGCACGTGCGTACCTCTGCTGACAAAGGGGCACACACTGTCGGAGGTAAACAAATTATCATATTAGATTGTACATGAAACATACAATAATGTTATACATTTATTTCCTACTTGCCATGATTATCATCACAGTTAGCCATTACAGATATCACCTTTACTTTTGTAAAAGGTTTTAGTTTCCTTACTGGGAAATCCTCCTTAAAAGTAAATATCCACCATTAAATCTTAAAGCTAGGTACACACCTAGTGATTTTTCCTCCTGACCGACCGTTCGATACTTTCGAACGGTCGGCCAGGAGGAAGGACTGTCGTTCGCGGCAAAAGCAGCCGCGTCCGATAGTCACCGCGACCGATCGTGCGGTCCATAGAGGACCGCACGATCGGACGAGGTTTTCCACCCTGTCCGATCGTCCTTTTGTCCGATTCGGACGAACGGTCGATCGGACATGGGCACATTCGGATTCGATAATTTCGGTCCAATCGACCGATACACTGAACTATCGGTCGATCGGACCGAAATATCTAATCGTGTGTACCCAACTTAACTTTCACAGTAGCTTAAAGGGCAACTATAGTGAAAAAAAAACTTTGTCTGTATACAATGTATAGATCACTTAGTATAAGCTGCCTTACTTTCATGTTTCTGTGTGGCTTCGTTTCTTCACACTGGCAGAAGTTTGTACCAAGCTGTGTAGTCCCCCTCCCCTCTCTGTCTACTCCCCCTCAAGCAGTGACGGGCTGTATACAGAGTCCGAGCATTGTCAGTTGAAAGGACTTTAAATGAAGTGCTGACATCCTGTTGACCCCTCCCTTCCAGAGCTAGACTGCAAGCAATCAAAGTGTGGAATAAAGTAGCAATATGCTGAAGGGAGGGGCAGAGGGGGAGAGAGGAGGACAAGTGGTGCTGAGATTCTTTACAAGTAAGTTACTGAACTCTGCCTGTTCTCTAACTTTGCTAATTGTTATTTACTTTTTACCTAAAGTTCATATCTCTCCCCCTGCTTAGCTGAGATCATAATCACTGAAGAGAGAGTCAGTGTAACAGCAGCTTGTAGTGAGACCTTCACAAACACAGTGACACTGCTTGTTGTCCTGTTACATTTCAGTTGCTTTAGTCTATATATTTCATAGATTGCACTGTGTCTTGTTTGGTATATAGTCTGTATTACTGTCTTATATATACTGTATTAGTGTTCCATTTGAGTCACTGGTTTTGTATGTATATAAGATTTTTTTTGGGGGGAGGGGCTGTTTTATAGTGTGTTATGCTCATATTGCTGGGTTAATGGTTTATTGATTGTGTTTAGCACTACAGCATTTGACTATATGTTGCACATGGTACATATAGTGTGGGTGAGAGAGTGTGTGACAGTACTGCAGGGGAGCTTTGGATTGTGTGGGTGTGTGCCTTTGAGTGACAGATGAGGTGTAGCAGCTCCTACAAATCACAGCATATTCAAAGGCTTATATCTCTGGGACTATGAAGCATTTAAAGAAACTAAAGGTACCCTGGTGGATGGGATGACTTATAGGATACATTAGAAGAAATTTAAAAAAAAACTATTTTCTCACTATAATTGCCCTTTAAGTCCCCAAACACAAATTTCACTATACTTAGCTTTACAAACCATGCCTCAATTATTACTTACACTGACTGATCCCTTACCACAGCCAATGACCGACTGCCATTCCCAAATCTACAAAGGAGAAGTCTCAGACTGTGTAAGTAATGTTAAAATAATTTTTGGTAAAGGCAAGTATAGCAAGATTGTGTCTGGGGGGCTTTATGCTACTTTAAAAGTTATGAGGGTGGACACCTTTAATATTTGGACTTCATTATTATTAATATTGGCAGACACAAACCTTAATAGGCATGTCCACCCTCATAACTTAATTTTACAACCCCCTAACTCATTTCTCACTGTACTAACCTTAACAAAAATGCTTCTAAACTTATTTTCATGGCTCTCTTCTCTTCCAGGTCTATCACAAAAAATGTGTTTGTAGTGGCCTTAGCCTGGCCTACTAAATTTGTGTCCACTTGTGTTCACTTTTTCATGTGCTTCTATAGACTTGTATGAAGTGTGATTTTGACAAAAACAGACCAAAAATTGTTAAAAGATCATAAGGGATCACAGCGTACTCATTCCTACCTTCCCTGTAATAAGGAAATCGATAACTTAACTTTGAAAATAATAAACAACAAAAATTTTTGCAGAATGTGAAACAGATATATTTCCCTTAAAATACAATGGGAAACAACAACTAAAAGTGTGGTGCCCAGACAGTATGTCCTGACAAGGTAATGTTTAAGGCAGGGAAGTGTTAACAGTATGGGACCTGTATGGCCATAAATACCGGTAATTAGGGACTGCTCTTCCAAAACATTACAGCCACATTTCACCTCTTACAAAGCCAAGCTAATGGACCCTAGCTATTTCAAAAACTTCTCCCCAAACAAGACCCTGGGTTTGGTAAACGTTAGAGGATGTTCAATAGGGAAAGCAGAGTTTCCATAAAGGTCGTTGATAGGCTAGCCTTAAATTAATCATAAGGATATTAGTTTATGGAGATATGATATACATGCACCATTACCAAATTTATAAATTGGAGGATCAAACCAATACCACCCATGATGGTCATACGATAGCACTGGGGATGATATTTAGGGCTTATTCACACTACATCAGTTTGTGTCCGTTTTTCAAAAGCCTTTTAAAAAATGGAAAGAAAGTATAACTAAATAGGATTTCACAATATCGTTAAGACTTGCTGCATTATATTCCGTCCCATTCCAGTCTATTTAAAAAAATGCACTGCTGCATGCATTTCTGTCCATCTAAAATGCATGAAAGCATGGTACAATGAACACGCAGGGGACTTGGTAACTATGTATCTATCCAGTACTGTCCGGTATTGTATCACAGACTGAAAAAACATGTCTGTTTATCAGATATGCATAAGTGAGAGTATATATATGTGAAGGCCCGGCATCAGCAAATCCGCAAGCTAACACTGACGTAACGCCAACATTCTGCAAAATCAGATGTTAATCATATGTGCATTAGTGAGAGTGTGTATATATGAATGTGAAGGCCCGGCATCAGTAAATCCTCATGCTAACTATGATATAACGCCGAAAACCGGCAAAGAGGTATGAGACTGAGGTAGCTATATGCATGTATAAATGGGAAATCTTTTGGTATAGCGGTGTTGAGATAAAGGCGCAATGTGTATGGAGTGTTAGAATAAATATCCTCACTAGTCCCCCGGACTCTGATTGATGCCTGTCAGACTCATTTAGAGACCTTCAGCGCTGGAAGAAATGGATCACACAACACGCATGGTGTAGTAGAGCCCAGTTTCTCAGTTTATTCACACGTTACATTCAAGTAATTTATGATTTAGATAAAATTAAAGGTGGCCATACACGTGCAATTTCCATCACATCGTGCTGACAGATCGCATATGGTATCTGTGGGCACATTGTGATGCGAAAGGCACACATGGACTCGGCCATGCTTAGTAAGTATGAATAAAAGATTGAGCTTTACAAGATTCAGTGCTTTGAAAGCTTGCATTCTAGTTAGCCAATTGATGAAAGCCAAAGATCTCTTTGCTTTCATCATTGGCTAACAAGGTACCATTCTCTGCTATTATTGTCATATTTTTTCTAATTTAGCACATACTGAATTTGCACTCTGTTCTCTTAGGAGGAGAGTTGCCCAGAACTGCTATAGCTCAGAGTTATCTCTTTGCTTTTTGCATGTTGGTAACACCAGCTATTAGCTTGTGTTAAATAGTAGTGCAAAAACATGTGCAAACCGCATATTGATTTTATTGATATCTTTTAAAATACCAGTGCAATTAAGGAGTTTAAAAGGACAGTTCAGGGGGAATTATCAATATTTGTTAAATTGTTAGTTTGTGTAATGCATACTTAGTTATTCTACATATTTTCTTCCTTTTTGAAAAATCAGTTGATTTCATACCCTTTGCCGTTCTCTGCTGTTGACATTAGTGAGCTGACATTTCAGGTTCTAACGGTCCTTCTTCTTCCCAGGATGCACCACATCCTTGGAATGTTCCTAACAGTTATTTCTACTGATTGGCTGTTGGATGGGTCAAAGATGACCAGATCTCTACTGAGCAACTGAATCAACGCAGGCGCTGGGTCAAGGGCAAGGCCATAATGGTCTCTATTAGGGCTAGGCCACACTGAAACGCAAACGCAAACGCAATCGCAATCGCATGCGATTTCATGTGCGATTTTTTTGCGTTTGCGCTTGCGATTTCTTCAATAAGTATAGGAAATCGCATGCGATTGCGATTAAAAATGCAGAACGCAAAACGCAAACGCAAACGCATCGAAAAACGCGCGTTTTTTTTGCGTTGCCGCGTTTTCAATAATTTCGAAAAATCGCAAGCGCAATCACAAACGCAAACGCAAGCGCAAACGCAAAAAAAACGCAGCAGTGTGGCCTAGCCCTTAGGGGTCCTGCAAACAGGAAGTCAGTATTTCGGTTACATTTATTTATACACAGACAAAATGCTGAATTGGCAGATTAAGGTCATTGGGATGAAAAAATACTGCTCTTTTTTCTGAAAGGCATATGTATTTGCACTGAACCTCCCCTTTAAGTTGCACTTACCGGTATTGAACCAGTAAACCCTGCTAAACACGCCACTGTGTATCAGGAGCTTGTGCTTAGTGTTATATTTTTTTCTAATTAACCACATGTTTGCTTTCTGTTCTCTGTGGGAGAGATTTACTCAGAGCCACTATAGCTCCAGGTAAATATCTCTTTCCTAATTCAGTATGTGCTTTGCACAAGTGGGTAAACAGTCATGCAAAAACATGCGCAAATCGAATTGAATTTGTTGCGCCAGCCACGCGGATGTCTTTTGCGTACCCACACAACTGGCGTAATGAAGGAGTCAAAGTAACTCTAACTGATATTGACTTAATTAAAAAAATACCCACCGCCTTCCTGTAAATCTGACCCTGTGTCTTTTCATGCATCATTAGATATGCTTGTGATGTGGTGTAAGTAGCTATAGTCACACTTTACCAACTCTATGATCCTCCCCTGCACCTAAACCACTAAAACCACTCCACTGCACCTGCCAGGTTATACAAATGCCAACAAATCTCTAATTGACTGTGGTCTGGGTTGCCAGATCATCTTATCTGATGTAACTTAATAAATGTAATTAGCAGGGCTGCATTACATAGTAACATAGTAACATAGTAACATAGTAACATAGTAACATAGTAACATAGTAATAGTACATATTAATTAAGGTTGAATAAAGACATTCGTCCATCAAGTCCAACCTATTCCCTTTTTTTTTTTTTTTTTTTTTTTTTTTTTTAAACCCTACTACAGTTGATCCAGAGAAGGCAAAAAACCCCAGCTAAAAAGGGGGGAAAAAATTCCTTCCTGACTCCAAACGGCAATCGGAAAGTATCCCTGGATCAACCAGATCTATATGCATTAGTACCAGTAATTCTCATATTTTTTAGTTTTAGAAACTTATCCAGGCCTTTTTTAAAGTTATTCAATGAACTTGCCATTACCACCTCTGCTGGAGACAGTTCCACAGTTCCTCACTCTCACGTTCTCACTGTAAAGAAACCTCTCCTAACTTGAAGATGAAACTTCTTTTCTCAACCTTAAAGGATGTCCCGAGTCCTCTGATATGACCTATTAGTGAACAATGCACCAAGAGTTCACTGTATGGGCCATTAAATTTTGTATAAGGTTATCATTCCCCACGCAACCGCCGCTCTTCCAATGTAAACACCCTAACTTGTCTAATCTGCCTGCATATTCAAGCCCCTCCATTCCCTTATTAATTTAGTTGCCCTTCTCTGGACTGCTTCCATTTCCAAGATGTCCTTTTGTATATGGGATTCCAAAACTGCCCCGCATATCCAATGAGCCTTACCAGTGCCTTGTAAGAGGGAGAATAATATTTTTCTCTCTTGAATCTATTCCCCTCTTTATACAAGCCAATATCTTGCTAGCTCTAGCTGTTGCTACCTGGCATTGTTTGCTACAGCTAAGTCTGTTATCTACCAGAACCCCCAAATCTTTTTCCATTTCAGATCACACCTAACACAGAGTTATTTATGGTGTAGGTGGCACGGGATTATTAAATCCCAATGCATCACCTTACATTTATCAACATTGAATCTCATCTGCCATTCTGCTGCCCATTTTGATAATCTATCTAGGTCTGCTTGCAGCACTTGCACATCATTGGAAGTTTCCAAAGCTCTGCATAATTTTATGTCATCAGCAAACACAGAGACCTTGCTCTCAATGCCCCCTTCTAAGCCATTTATAAACAGATTAAACAGAAGCGGCCCCAGTACAGAACCCTGAGGAACTCCGCTTAGAACTTTAGCCCACATAGATGTAGCTCCATTAACCCCACCTCTGTTTTGCGGTCCAATAACCAGTTCTCTATCCATGAACAAATGTTTCTTCAAGGCCAACAGTCCTCAGTTTATACATTAGTCGCCTATGTGGCACAGTATCAAAGGCTTTTGCAAAATCCAAATATACCACACCACAGCTGTGCCGTGAATCTAACTTCTTACTCACTTTCTTCATAAAACCAATTAAATTTGTCTGGCATGATCTATTTCTCATAAATCCATGCTGACTACTACTAATAAGATGATCTCTGGAGACAAGCAAGGATATGATCCCTTAAAACAAGTTTCCATCACTTCCCTACCACTGATGTTAGGCTTACAGGTCTATAGTTACCAGGCTGTGAACGACTACCTTTTTGAATATTGGTATTACATTGGCTTTTTTCCAATCCAGCGGCACATCCCCAACAAAGCGAATCTGAAAAGATGAGACACAGTGGTCTTGCTAAACTGAACTAAGCTCTTTTAAAATCCTAGGATGCAATCCATCTGGTCCTGGCGCTTTATTGATATTAACTTTGTCTAATTGATTCCGTACCATATCCTCTGTTATCCAATGTGAAAACTCTTCATTTCCTCCTGCACATTGTTACAATCCCTACTGTAAGGATTCTCAACAGTAAAAACCGATGTAAAAAAACGGTTTAGCAGATAGCCTTTTCGGCATCCTCTACAACCACCTCACTCCATTATTTAATGGTCCCACATTCTCATTCCTCATTTTTTTACCATTTATACTTAAAAACATCTTGGGGTTGGACTTGCTTTGTTCGGCAATCCGTATTTCATTTTCTATTTTAGCTGTTTAATTGCTTTCTTGCACTCTTTATTACAACTTTTGAAGTCCCTGTAGCCTGTTCTGTGCCTTCTGCTTTCAAAATTTTAAAAGCCCTTTTCTTTTTTTCCATTTCCCTTTTTACCTGAGCATTAAGCCATGCAGGAGTGGACCTAATTTTTTTACACTTGTTTCCTAAAGGTACCGATTTGGAGATGTTATAGTTTAATATCCCTTTAAAAGTGGTCCACATCTGCTCAGTATCTTTACCTAGAAACAGTTCCCCCCAGTCTATGAGCAGGAGCGATTCCTTTAAAAGCATAAAATTAGCTTTCCTAAAGTTAAAAGTTTTTGTTAAGCCAGTGCACTTTAGTTTTCTGCAACCTATATTAAATGACACTATATCATGGTCACTATTCCCTAAGCTTCCCATTACCTTCATCTCCAAAATGAGCTCTGGGTTATTAGATATCACCAGATCCAACAACGCATTCTTTCTAGTAGGAACTTCTACCATCTGTGAAAGAAAATGCTCATATAGGAAATTTAAGAACTTTATACCTTTTGAGGTGCTGGCAGTTCCATTACTCCAATCTATTTCAGGGTAGTTAAAATCCCCCATAACCAGAACATGCCCCATACCAGCAGCCTTCGCCAACTGCATATGGAGATTCATTTCCACCTCTTCCCCGGCATTTGGCGGCTTATAACACACTCCAACAATTAATTTACCTACCTTCTTGCTTCCTGTACACAGTTCCACCCTTGCTTCCTGTACACAGTTCCACCCATTGATTACAAAGTGACTGCAATGAACATGGTTTAAAACACAACCATGCAGTAAGTGTCCACAAAAAGGAAAGGGTAATCTTAAGCGCACACCGTAAGCTCCAGAAACTTCCAAGTCCTTAAAAGCAGTTAACCTTTATTCGGCATTGTGGCCACATGTATTATCCACACACACGCCTTACGCGTTTCAAACCCTACAGGGTTCTTACTCAGAGGCTAAACACGCCCTCCTCAAACCTCCTGTCTTATAGAGTCCAACTCCCCAAGAAACGGGTTGGCTGCTAATTAACAAGCAACATTGAGATACATTGATTCCAGCTGTGAAACAAATGTGCAATACAAACTTACAAATTCACTGCTGCATACATGATAAAACGAGAAATTATTCCCATACCCGGATATGTTAATAGTGGATAATGCAACATAGCTTATAAATATTACAAGAAAACACTGTAGAATTAAACATTATAGTATACATATATCAATAGAAAAATGTACAATGTCTTGGAATAAATACGTTAAAGGGTATGTCCACCCTTGAAAATAATTTTTTATATGTTATTCCCCCTGTCCCCCCAGCCCCAACCGCTCTATTTATTTTATTAGAAAATGCCCCAAACTTTACTTACCTCCCCTCTTTCCTCCGCCGCACTGCCGAAAATGCAAGCAGAGGGGCGGGACCGACAATCACGGACGCGGCTGCCGGGAGTTCATTCCGGCGGAGGGGAGGTAAGTAAAGTTTGGGGCACTTTCAAATAAAATAAATAGAGCGGTTGGGGCTGGGGGGACAGGGGGAATGACATATGTAAAGGTATTAACACTAGGGGGAGGGAATCCTAATCGGGAGGGAGAGGGAGGGGGAGAAGGGCTGCAGTATGCATGCCAAACTTCTCCCGGAGGCCAGGTAGGAGGCAGAGTCCTATATGGACTCTTCTATCCTCCTGGTGGGCAGTTTTTGGGACTTTGGGGGGGGACAACAGGAGAACCATATGGAGCTGGGATGTGAGGTAAGTATTAAACTACACTACATGATGGGGCCAGTAGTGGGGGGGATTATAGTTTTGGGGGTGGACATGCCCTTTAAGGAAAACATGATGATACACTCATCTATATAGGACACATACCTGAGAACTACAAATCGGAATATCTTTGCCCTATTTGGTTTTAGCATATACCTGAGATATATATTACAGACCCATATGTTAACGTACTATCATTAATCCTGTTCTTACTGATCTATGTAACACATTATATCATACCTCGAATTCAAGCCAACAGGTAATCTCTTTCCAACATAAAAATCCATTTCACTTCTGCTTTACACAGAAGTGCCAATCTATCTATGTTTCTTTTATTAGAAAAAACTTATTGTATTCCCTGTGCTTCAAGGCATTTGATATTTGAGTTGTTACACACCTTGAAATGCCTACCTAAAGGGCTGTTATCATTCTGATTTTCAATATCTCTTATATGCTCTCTGATTCTTGATTTAAGAAAACGTGACATGCAACCTACATATTGTATTTGGCATAAAGTGCATGTTAACAAATATACTACATAATCTGAATTACAATTAATGAATTGTTTTATAGAGTATTCGTTACCAGTGACTGTACTTATTAACTTAGTCGATTTGTGCATATGCTTACATGTTTTGCAGCATATAGCACCACACTGATAGTTCCCCTCACAAGATAGCCATGTCTGTCTATTTTTTGACTTATCCTTATATATACTGGGAGATAGCAAATTACCCAAAGATTTAGCCCTTTTAGGGATGTATCTACATCCTGATTTCAAAACTGTTTTCAATGCTGGATCCTGTTCTAAAACAGTGTGGAGGATGACAAGAACTAGCTAGAAGAGTTGTATTTTTTAGCTTCAGGTTTCCAGTAATCGTGAGTGTGTATCTCAGCCCCTACACCTTCAATAGTAAGATCCAAATACTGTACCGAGTTACCTCCAAAATTATGAGTAAATTTTAAGTTATATTTGTTTTTAGTTGTTCCATCCACATTTCAAAATCCCTTTTGGTACCCTTCCATATGAACAATAAATCATCTATATATCTGTGGTAAGAAACCCCATGTATACAAGTTTGTTGTCTATGGTGGTTTATTACCACAGATATAAACATGATTTATTGTTCATATGGAAGGGTACCAAAAGGGATTTTTTTGGTGCCGAATAACTGCTTTTAAGAACTTGGAAGGGCGGGGCCATGTGGGGCTGTAAGGGAATGGGCCAAGGGGGGCCTGCAACTGGAGGGACCATGGGGTCCATGAGTGGGAGGAACCAGGGGGGCTGCAAAGGGGAGGAGACACAGGGCAGATTGACTGACAGGTTTCAGAGCAGGAAGCAGGAAGTGCAGGGGACCTGGTGATGCTGCTGCCATATCACACACAAAAATGTAAATATCTTCAAAACTATGTAAAATAAACAATGGAAATAAATTGCAAAAACTCTCAGGAGAGCAATTCCTATCAATTTACCTAAAGTCATTTTTGGGCCACAGTTCCTCTTGGAAGCTCCTGTATAAATACTACAACACTTTTAATAACCATTATTATACACATTATCATATAATTATTATAAATACAGCATAAACCAGTATGTGATCATTTAGTTCTTCACCTAATTTACTTAATAATAGCACTATTTATCTTAACTTGTGGAACAGTTGACTAATATAGAGCATATGTCACATTATAAGGGAGATTTTCATCAATGGGCGTAAATTATGTTTAATTCTAATCCCTTTCCCCTTTTCTAAATATTTGGTATACGCAAGAATAGGAACAGTAAAAAATAGAGAGAAGTGGCATAGTAAAAATTCTTACATGAATATCACTTGTACACCGGGTGAGAACATATAATTTAAATCAGATTTTTTAGATTTTGTAACTAAGAAGGCTTCCGTGTTGTTGCCAGTACAACCCAAAGCCCATGTAGTCTTCAAAGAGTCATACCATCTGACCACAGTATTCGCTGTCTCTATCTATATATTTTCTATACAGATGTCTCTACACAAATATGGAAGTTCCTGATAAGGCTGCAGTGTATTTACCAGTCAGTGTGAATTATATACAGCCTTCCTGGAGCAATACAAAATATTTAGTTATTTTTACTGACGGTTATTTTAATAATGTTCCTAGCAAAAGATAAAACTTCCTATCCGTGTGTTGCAGTGGTGGCTCAGCTGGTAAAGCACCTGTTTTAGGAGCCATCCACAAGGTCACAGGTTCAAATACCCTGACCTTTTTTTTAAATTTCCATTATGTTCCTAGCCACATTTCCTACATGTATTAGTGTTTTATAAAGAATTTTTGTTTGAGATAGCGATAAAAGCGTTGCTTTTCGCAAGACAGAGTACATGAGGTCGCAGGTTCAATTCCCACGATTTGTACTCAAATGTTAATGTTTTGTCTCTTACAGCCATGGTAGCTAAGAAAAACACTGCAAAGATTACTTTTCTTTTTTGTATGGAAAGTAAAGGATTATATAATTGTTAGGACAGGTGCATTGAATGTGTTCTAAATCTAAAATAATATTAAGACTATTGTCCTGCTAAGTATACATAAAAGACCCTTGCCTCTGAGAACCTGAACCTCTTGTTATATATTTGTAAATGTGCTGTCTTTTGGGACAATATTGTATGGAGACTTTAGTTCTCTTTTAAATCTGCTAAAGATATGGACTGGGAGATGAGTGTAATGGAACATTATCTGCCTGACCCATTTTCCTACTTGATATCTATCTAAAACTGCTGTCATTTGTTGTGAAAAAAGCTAGAAAATCTCTGGAAACTAATAAAGCACCCCAACTAGATGTGCATACAAACGAGTATTACAATATAGAATATATATATAGAAAGGTCTAGAAAGGACCCATATTTGGCCAGAATTTTCCTCTGAATTAATTCAGCAATTTAATGCTGAAGTTCCGATCAGGTCCTGAGCAATCATAAGACATGCTCTGCAAGAAATGCATTATAGACTTAGGGGCATATTTATAAACGATCGCTATTTTTGCCATTCCCCTATTGCAGGACATTGCAATGGCAAAGAGCTTTATTTTTGCCGTATTTTGCTGTACCAAGCTGGGCACACAGGCTTGGGTAAACTGCTGGACACACAGATATGGGTAAACTGCTGGGCACGCAGATATGATTAAACTGCTGGGCACACAGGCATGGGTAAACTGCTGGGAACACAGATATGGGTAAAATTCTGGGCACACAGGCATAGGTAAACTGCTGGACACACAGGCATGAGTAAACTGCTGGCCACACAGATATGGGTAAAACTGCTGGGTACACAGGCATGGATAAACTGCTGGCCACACAGGCAAGGGTAAAACTGCTTGGCACACAGATATATAGGTAAACTGCCTGGCACACAGGTATGGGTAAACAGTTTGGCACACAGGTATGGGTAAACAGTTTAGCACACAGATATGGGTAAACTGCTTGGCACACAGGCATGGGTAAACTGCTGGGCACACAGATATGGTTAACTCTTCTGGGCACACAGGTATGGGTAAACTGCTGGGCACACAGATATGGGTAAAACTGCTGGGCACACAGATATATGGGTAAACTGCCTGGCACACAGATATGGGTAAACTGCTTAGCACACAGACATGGGTTAACTGCTGGGCACACAGGCATGGGTAAACTGCTGGACATACAGATATGGGTAAAACTGCTTGGCACACAGGCATGGGTAAACTGCTGGGCACACAGACATGGATAAACTGCTGGGACACAGGCATGGGTAAATCTGCTGAGCACACAGATATGGGTAAAACTGCTTGGCACACAGATATGGGTAAAACTGCTGGGCACAATGATAGATGGGTAAACTGCTGGGCACACAGATATATGGGTAAACTGCTTGGCACACAAATAAGGGTAAACAGCTTGGCACACAGATATGGGTAAAACAGCTTGGCACACAGATCTATGGGTAAACTGTTTGGCATACAGATATATGAGTAAACTGCATGGCACACACAGATATATGGGTAACCTGCTTGTCAAACACACTGTACAAATAACCTCCCTCCTGACTCCTGGAGGAGGGATTGCTGCACACAGACTCTGAGTGATCTGACCCCTCCGCCTCACCCCCTGCTGGAAATAAAGGTATACTCTGGGTTGAACAGTAGAAGGTGCTTTTTTTTTCTGAAATTTTTTTCTGTTCGTCAGTGGCAGTTCAAACCTGGATAGTAGGGAGGAATTTCTGAAAACTGGACAGGTGGCAAGTGGAAACCCTATGATAGAGGGGGTGCAGGAACGCCAGGTAAAGCCCTGTACCTGGACAATGGGTCTGTGGGAGGCATGGGATTTGGTAAATAACGTGTTTTTTTTAAACAGAAAAATTCAATTCTGTTGTGGGGCCCATCATTGGTGGAGGCCCTGGGGCCCCTTTTGGTTAATCCGGCCCTGTCCTCCTCTTAGTGTGTGTGTGGAGAGCGAGACTTCATTGTTTGATTGCAGATGACCAGATAATATAAGGGAAGCCCAGGGGCAGTGGCATAACTACCACCCCCACCACCCTCGCGGGGGGCCCAGACGGTAGCAGGGCCCACCACAAGCCCGTACCTTCTGTTTTTAAACAGCTGATCACGCATATGAATGAGACATACACGCTATCAGCTGATTAAAAGACCGGATCCGAACTTCCGTAACCAAACCGGGTCTGGTCTTTTAAACAGCTGATCGCGCCAATGTTTCATTCATACACATGGTTAGCTGTTTAAAAATAGCTGATCGTGGAGGGGGTAGGGGCCTGGTCTCCAATCTCATGGGAGGGTCCGGGCCCCTGCAGTTATGAACAATTGAAAAACATTAAGTACACATCAACTTGCCTTAATTCTGAGGTCAGATTACTGAGTCTGTTATTTTGTATTTCGTAGTTTTTTACTATGACAACTGAGACATCTACTGGCTAACTATGATATTGAATAGACGTTTATGCCAGGATGATGCCAGGCGATCATTTAGTAAGTGGGCATATTTATATTATAACAAAAGTTTGCTCATCCAAATCCATGCAGTAGCAAAATACCACAATGGTATTGTATGGGTGATTTTTAAAGGGTATCACTTTTTACCAGTTTAACTGAAGAACAGGTGGTAAATGCGCTATGTCTTACCTCCTGTCCTTCAGTAAAACTTACAGGAGAGCAGGAAAAGCTTACTGCATATTGCTCCAGCGCTCTCCTGTAAGTTTTATTGAAGGACAAGAGGTAAGACTGGAGGTAAGAGGAGGTATTTACCTCCTGTTCTTCAGTTAAACTGGAAAAAAGAAAGGTAAAATCACGGTGGACATACCCTTTAAATCTACAATTGCGATCTTAAATTTACAACCACTATCATAGATTTACGACCACTATCATAGATCTATGACTGCTATCATAGCTTTACACCCACAATTGTAAATCAGTTAAAAAATTACAATGGAGACTGTCCAAATTTGAATTGTGAAAAACTGTTCTTTACGTAATCCATCTGGAGGACAACAAAACACGGCAACGTTTTGGGCACACACTTTGCCAAAGGATGAATTTTACAATAAAATAATGGTGCAGCTATTATAAGTATTAATATTGGTATTTATGTTTTGATCTAAGCAGGTTCATTAGGAATTACCTGGATGTTACTAAGGAAAAAGTATCATGGAGAGACTTTATAGTTTGAGGAAAAGCTGTAGGAAATTTTCCATGGATGATTCAGGAGATCAGTATTCAGTCTTTTTTGTGTCTTTTGATCCTACTGGGAGGTAGGATAGGTTGTAGCCCTGTAAATAAAAGAACCCAGTCAATGCAGGGTTAAACGTATCTGCTGGCCATCCACTAACGGCATCTCAACAGCAGATATAGCTCTGTCCCAACCTCCTCTTTTGAGTATATGTGCCTTTAAAAGAGAACTAAACCCAAAAAACAAAGGCAGCTTCACAGACTCTATAGCGGTCACTTTGTAAAACCATTTGTCTCTTACCTCTGAATTCAGCTTCTTAGTGTAGAAATCATTTATAGAACATATCTGAGTACTGGCAATCTTTGATGCCACTGCTGGCTTCTAGTGTTGCTTCCTTCTGGTGGTCCAGGACCCAAAACTCCTTCTGCACATGCTAACTAGCTACCTTGTGTTTGTTTTCCACTCCCCTTATGCTAAGCTGCATGTAACAGTTGAAGTCCCCACCTGCCAGTGTCTCATAGCCAATCATCAGATTTTTCTGCTCAAACAGTGGGGGAAAGTGTTAACCCTTTTCATATGTATTTAGGAAGCAACTTGTTAACCCTTTATATTTGTGAACATTTCTGCAAGACTCTGTCTTTGTATGTGTTTATTTCTGCAACTCTACCATTTATAGTAGTGTGTGTATTGCTGAAATGTACATTTAGTGCACGGCCACACTGCAACCCACCTGAATCGCACACAATTTACTTTTGTTTGCGCTTGCGTTTTGTCCATTGTCATTATGAAAACGCATGTGATTGTACAAAAAACGCATGCGTTTCCAAATTGCTGGCGCATGCATGAATCGCAACACACCTGAAATTGCAAGAGTTTGGTGTTTTGCTGCAATTTCAATACAATTGGAAAATTGCAATCGCCTAAAAAATTCGCTTGTGTGGCCTAGCCCTTAGAAGTGTAATGCAAGCTGCATTGATTTCAGTTTAGCCATACAGTATGTATTTAATGCAAAGGAACTTGAGGCTGTGGCCCCACTTAAGTGCAAGGGAGGACACACGTTCACAATAATGCGCAATTGTGCTCGCTTCCGTGCATGGGAGTTGCGCTTCCACAATTGGACCCTAGCAGAGCCCATGCAATACAGACAAAAAAATGTTGATTGCATGCACTCTAATAGCACACGGAAACGCATTGCATGTAGTGGGGCCAGTCCCATAGGCTATTACATGCCTGCACTCCCACTAGCACAATCGGATCGCAAACCGCAATCCAAAATGCGCTAGTTGAAGCTAGCTCTAAGTGTTTGTGTCTTAAAGGGAAAGGTGGCAACCCCAGTAGAATTGAACTGACCACTTTACAAAGTACACTTATAAAAACAAAACAGCTCAGAGCTGCAGGTGCAGCATATTTACATGAACATGGTCTTAGCACAGCTCTGTGCAATGCATTTTAAAGGGGAATGTTGGAGCCTGGAAGTAGTTTTGGAAGTAGTGTAAAGGCAAAGGCCACCTTTGCCTTTAAGACCCAAACACGTATTAAATATACATGTTGCAGTGCTAAGTACCATTGCATTAAATACAAACTGTATCAGCCTGCATCGTGCTTCTAAAGAAAATACTAACAACCTTTTGTTGTGTACCATATATAGTCGAGTATAAGGTTTTTGGTTTTGAACCAGGCCTTAAAAACCATCCTCAACTTATACTCGAGTCAATGCAATTTTGTGGTCGGATTAAGCCGAAACTCGGTAAATAAACTTGGCCTTACCAATGAAGGACTTCATTGTGCCGCAGGTCAAGACCGGAGCACAGCCACCTGAGGAGCAGAGGAAGAGGCAGGAGCAGAGGGGAGACGGGAGGGGTAAACTGAGGCCATGCGTGCGCGCACGCACGGAGCTTGCCTGACAGCACATACCGGTACCTGTACTCAAGTCCTGTCACTTGGCAGAATGGAGGCGCCTACAGGGAGTGCTGAAACTCCTGATAATGGTGGGATCTCTTCTGTTCTTTATTTGTACATGTACAGTATTTGCCAATATTTTTAAATGCTGCTTGAACCTTGCCACTCCAGATGTATAGAAACTACAACTCCCAGCAATCAAAGCATGCTGGGAGTTGTAGTTTCCAAACATCTGGAGTGGCAAGGAATTGGGGTTACTGGATTTTTAGTGGTGGGCAGGAGCATTTTTTGGTTGTTGTTGCTTGTAGGGCTAAAATCATTGATGTTGCTTGGTGAACCTTGCCACTCCAGATGTTTAGAAACTACAACTCCCAGCAACTAAAGCATGCTGGGAATTGTGGTTTCTAAATATCTGGAGTGCCAAGGAATTGTGTTTTATGGTACTGGATGGGTATTACTGGTATATTTGCACCAATACTGAATGGGAATTCTGCTGTTTACCGCATTATGGTATTAAAGGTCCCATTAAAAGGGCAACTACAACAGCCTCAAAACCACACTGAATTAGAAGGCAGAACACCTGTATATAAAAGCAGTAATCAGTGCCTCACTTCTAATTTTAACGTGGTTGCTGAGTTCTTCTGTGTTTTATTTAATCTGTTAGAAACGGTTGATCGAAGAAAGCAAAAACACAGAATATACAATGCTGGATTTAAACTGAAGGTTGTGTCTAGAGCAGAAAAAAGCAATAATTCCATTGCAGGCCGGGAATTTGGTGTTGATGAAAAGATGAAAAACAGGTGCGAGACATGGCGAAATATGAAGACTGATTTGGAGAAGATGCCGAAGTCAAAAAAGGCTTGTCGTGGGGTTCTAGAGATTGACTTGCATAAATGGGTTGTGGAATGTCGTCAAAACGGATACTGTATAACACGCATGGGAATTCGATAACGTGTCCTTCAAATGGCTAAAGATGAGCAATATAAAACAGAGGGTATTGAGAAATTTGTTGCATCAGCTGTATGGTGTACCCGCTTAATGAATCGGTTTGGACTTTGCTTGCGACAGAGAACAAAGATTTCACAAAAGTTACCACAAAATCTGGAAGAAAAGGTTATGTCATTCCATCAATTCATTATAAAACAAAGAAAGTTGTATAATTATGACCTTGGAAGTATCGGGAATATGGATGAGACAGTAATGTCTTTTGATCTTCCAAGCAACAGGACCGTGGTATCCTTGGGAGAGAAAACTATTTTCCTTAGAACAACAGGGAATGAAAAAAATCATTTCACAGTGGTCCTGGCATTTTTGGCCAATGGAGTCAAGCTGCGGCATGTTATTATATTCAAAAGGAAGACCTTGTCTAAAAATGCCTAATTCCCCCCACGAATCACTGTCTGTCCACATGTTAAAGGCTGGATGGATGAACAAGGAACAAAAAAAAAGGCTTGAAGAGATTTGGAACGGACGACCAGGAGTAGCCTTAAAGAAAAAACCCTCACTGCTAGTTTGGGATATGTTTAGAGCCCATATATGTGAAGATGTCAAAAAAATGGCTAAGTAATTTCAAACAACCTTGGCTGTTATTCCAGGTGGGCTTACATCTGTTTTACAGCCTCTAGATGTGTCTATAGACAAACCTTTTAAGAACCGTGTGCGAAAAATGTGGCACGAATGGATGTCATCTGGTCAAGCCAAATTAACACAAGGTGGAAATCTTATGAAGCCTGACATAGAATAAGTAGCAAAGTGGGTACAAGGTGCATGGGAGGACATTCCAGAAGACATCATCCAACGTGTTTTTCAGAAGTGTGGTATAAGTAATGCCATGGATGGTACAGAAGATGATGCTTTGTTTCAGCACAGCGGCAGTGATGAAGATTATGTAAATATTGATCATGGTGATGATAATGTCTATGTAGATGACATTATACCAGCTGAATTTGAGGCACTATTTGCACAAACTGATGACGAGAAATCCGATTTTGAAGGATTTTAAATATGTTTCATATTGCTGTTTAAGCCATTGAACTTTGACTCAGTAAAAAGGTTTCCCAGTTACGGTAAAATATTTATCGTGCTTTTTTTTGCTAAGCCCGTCACCCAGTTACAGTGCTAGTTTACCGTAGTTACGGTATGTATATGTAGATGTTCCTACATGGTTATATGGGTATCATAATCATTATGTTTGTGGTACCTGATGTTGCTTGAATGCATATACCGGTAGCGACTACAAAACAGGTTTTTTTTATTTGAAAAACCTGTTTTGTAGTCCATATTTATTCATGTTCATTTTCTAATCACTTAAGTCAATTACAGGTTTGCAGTAGTGGTGATAATTTCTACCATCGACTTATACTCAAGTCAACCAGTTTTTACTAATTTTTCAGGTAAAAATAGGTACCTCGTCTTATACTCGGGTCAACTTTTATTCAAGTATATACGGTATATATTATCAGGACTATGCCATAAAAGTTCTTATGCTAAAATCTGATTGGTTGGGGAAAATTTGCTTCATTTTAAACGATAAGAACTTTTAATACATAGGCCTGTATATGTGTTCGGGTCTTAAATGCAAAGGTAGGAACCCTAGCTGAAAAAGTGGTTTTCTTTATGCAAAACTTCCCACAGGCAGCCCACCTGCTGCATTAATTTTATAGAACATGTTTGCATCCCTCTAACAGTGCCCCTTTAATTGGCATTTTCTCCAATAATTCCTATTAATATGTACATTTATATAAACAACATGGTGCAGAGCTGCAAATGGCATAGCCTCCAACATTCCCCTTTAATACATACACTTATAGAGCATGGTGCAGTGCTGCAGGTGGAGGATAATATAATGACCCTGATATTAGCACAGCTCTGTGCAGTGCATTTCTCTGTGTAATGCATTTCTTAGCTTAGCTCTGTACTACAGTTTGTTGTTTGTATACAGACAGCTGAATCAAAAACACACTCTTTCTACCCTCCAACATTCCCTTTAATAAGGTACACTGATGAGAAATGCATTGCACAGAGCTGGTGCTAAGTTCGGGTTCACTTCTCTATCCTCCCCTACAGTTCTGCACCATGTGGTTCCTATAAAAACACACTCTTCCTACCATGCCAACATTCCCCTTTAAGAAGCTACACTTTCCACTAATAGTGCTGCAGCTGACAGGGAGAGCTAGAGACCTTCACACTACAGGCCATATTTATAAAGGTGTGGTATCACCTTCTTTAGCGATCGTTATGGTGATCATCAATTTATGATCACTATCGGAAATCTAGTAAATGTACGATAGCCAACGTAAATCTACGACCGCCCGTAGAATATCATTACGGTAGTTTACGGCATGTAAACCCACAGTAACGAAAACCCACAGTATCACAAGTTTTTAAATATGGCTCTCCAACACTTAAATAGTACATTTCAGGTGAAACATACAAATACACAGGTCTGTAACTGTGAATAGTGCAGGTTTATTGCAAAACATGCATTCTACATGTTTCTAACCCACTTGTCCTTCCTCAAGTGCTTGAGTGGGTCTGAAACATGTAGCACGCATGTTTTGCAATAAACGTGCAATATTCACAGCTACAGACTCACTCACTCACTCATCACTAATTCTCCAACTTGCCGTGGAGGCATAAGCTCTTGTTAAACTCAGTTATCTTTATACCATTGTATTGAAAGGTCATTTGTGATTTAATCACTTGTAGAAAATGCATTGCTCTTGTTATCTTTTTTTTGGTATTAAGCCTTTGTATACCAAAGATCACTAACAAGTAATGTTATTCTAACCTTTTATCAATGAAAATGAATACTACCAAATTGTCTGTAACAAAATACTTGTCTGTAATTTTTTTGTTTTTCAAATATCAAATTTAAAAGTCAGTCAGTGTGAGACAGTCAGTCAGTCAGTGTTAGACAGTCAGTCAGTCAGTGTGAGACAGTCAGTCCGTCAGTGGGAGACAGTCAGTCAGTGTGAGACTGTCATTCATTCAGTGTGAGACTGTCATTCATTCAGTGTGAGACAGTCAGTCAGTCAGTGTGAGACAGTCAGTCAGTGTGAGGCAGTCAGTCAGTCAGTGTTAGACAGTCAGTCAGTGTGAGAAAATCAGTCATTGTGAGACAGTCAGTCAGTGTTAGACAGTCAGTCAGT